>JAPXFQ010000679.1:0-44007 GCA_028564705.1 Apricaphanius iberus | reverse complement strand
AAAGTTCTCATTCAGAGTAAACGCCGGACGAATGGCGTGCCCTTTCCAGCCAATTAACAGCAGAGTTCCCTCCAAATCCCAGTGGCCGGAGTGGCCTCCCTCTTTCTCGTGGGAGTGTCAAAGTTTTACTGCAACTCCACCCATTAATTGAAATACAGAGTATGACCAGGAGATGGCGCTTCTCTCACAGAATTCTCATCGATATGATGTTATTATCAGTATGCACGTCCACTGCAGAAAAAGCCGAGCTGGTTGCGCAAACCATTTTGGATGTAACAACACAAACTGCTCACTTTTTTGTAATTAACCTGCTTCTTCTATTGTCAAAGTTTATCATAGGCTCCATAAACTTAAGTTCTCCTAACACAGGCCAAACTTCACCAAATGAGTTCTGTAAAACATTATAACAAGTAGCCTTAAACGTCATATCTGTAAACAATTTGATTTATTTCTATGAACCTAAAGTATATCTTTTTTTAACCTAATGTACTTTCCTTTAATTTTGTGATAAACTCGTGGTTTTTTATGTTATTGTTGTTGGATGAAAATGACAGAGTTCCACAACGCAAAACAACGTAATAGCCTATTTATAATATTTATGCAATCACATAACTATTCGGCTCACCACGGAATGTTTGCAACACCAGAATAGACCTGGTTACATGCTGTAGCGATGGGGAGCAAAGCTTGGTGGGGGGATGCTTGAAGATGGTAATGATTTACACAACGCAAAAACAACGTAATAGCGTATTTATCATATTTATCAATTTATATATTTCATAATAAATTCTTAATTACGTTGTTGTGTATATTATATATTAATATAATCATATAACAACCCACAATAACAACAGAATAGACATGGTTACATGCTGTAGGGATGGTCACGAAAGCTTGGTGGGGGGATGCTTGGAGATGGTAATTCTTTAGGAGGTGTGAATGATCTGGAGTCTATGGTGTGTTGTTAAGTTGGGGGATGCATTCAGGATGATCATCAGCGAGTACAATAGGTTACCCAGACAGTGTTGTGTGACTATTATATGTGTGAATGTGTAAGCCCTGTTCAGAAAATTTCTGCCTTTTAGGCCCAACGTTACATTACAAGTTCCTAAAATCTTACAAAAGTATATATATATATAGCGGCAAAATAATTTTTAGACTTTGATATATCCTTTCAATCCTATGAACAGTCAACGTTTCATCTAGTAAGAAAGCAGAGGCTGTGTCCGAATCCAGCGGCTGGATCCTTCGAAGGACCCGGTCTACTCGGTCTACATGGGCTGGGTCCTTCGTGGACACGGTAGACCGGATGTTAACGGCTGTGAATTTGGACGGTCTAGCCTTCAGTTGAATTCCCGCCCCCACTTTGCCGAACGTCCTGTCTCCTAGCAACCGCGATCACGCTAAACCAGCTGGTAAAGCAAGAAATATTTCCCAGTATTTTACTCACCTTTTTTACTCTAGAGGAACAACAAGTTTTACTGTCTGCGCAAATGTTTTATATTTCTGTCTGAGAGGTGATCATATCAAGATAATTTTATTTAATCCAGGTTACTACTTAAGACATCTACTCTCATGATAATTTCTGTAATTGAATGACTAGTGATCAAATGTACAAATTTGTAATATTACATGTTTTAAATTCATTTTATCTGTAGAAAATCTTTGTGAGCTTAAAATATATGCCTTTTAGATCAAAACAGCATTTTCTAATTTGATTTTATATATCTATGATTTTTTTTTACCAAGCATATTCCAAATTGGCTCTTCCTAAATAAACTGAACTGTTTTTTGTAAACAACCACTGCAACAACAACTAACATTGTGTTTTAACAAAACTGCAGGTCATAACACTTTTCTCCACAGCTGCCTCTTGGGATGTGCTTCAAAATGAAGCTGCTGGAGGTCTGTGGGGCTCTCTGGTTGGAAAAACTTGTCTTTTGTGCACGTCGACTTAAGCAGACTGTAAACCCTGATGATGGATGCAGTGGACAGCATGACGAAGCTGCTCTGAACTCTCTCTACAGACCAACCTGTATGATGTTCCCCTCGTCAACCAGAAAATATAAAAAAATATCTGTATTCAACTGATCCAGCAACACTGCCCGTTTGTTCTAATTAAGCTTAAATAGGTCATTTATATAGATATAAATAACTGCAAAAAAACTCATCCTAATGCCAATATGTTGTTATTTTAAACTGTTCAACGTAAGCTTCTTTAAAAACACTAATACAACTTTTAATGAAATTACTTCATGATATTTAACATTTTTAGAAATTCATTTATTCACAACCATCGAACACCTAAATAAAAAATGTGACAAAAACATGAATGAAAAAGAAAAACAGTCCATCCATTCGGTCCCTGCTCTCCTCTCCAGTCTCCCTTTGCTGCTTCATATCCTTAACAAGAAGACAATAAACACAGTTTACAAAAAGAGCAACACAACAACATTTATGAAATCTATATTTGTTAAAGTGATCAGTCATAAATTATGTTATTTGCGCTGTTGCAAATATACATACAGTAGGTTTATTTTTTTCTCTCAATTTTTTTTTCCGGCAAGGGATTAATTTCTCCTGCAGATACATCTCCTCCTGAATTTTCCTCATTAGATAGAAAATAAATAGGAGAGGAACGTGACAACTGTATTGATTTAAGAATGCAGAACTATAGTTTTCACAGCAGATCACAGGTTCTGTGTTGTATGAGGCTCAATAAGAGTCCTCTAGCATAAACTGTGTAACTGGATTTAATCTTCAACCTCCAAGCCACCGTGCCCCGATTTTTACTCGGTAAAGAGGTAATAATTTCTCCTAAGAGGAGTTGACTTTTTACTTAATTTACCAAAGCAGAAAGTGGCTGCGTAAAGATGAAGAAACTTTTACACTACCATACAAGCTCGTTTACGAACGATGCTTTACAAAAAAATATTAAAATACATGTCTAAGCCAAGAATAAAAGGCAAACAACACAACTGCTTTAAGATTTTCATTTTTGAACCGCCAGATTTTAATATACTTACATCTAAAACTGTGCTCCTCTCTCGCTTCGCCTGCCGCTTCGTCTGCCGTGTTGCTCGAAGTAAATTCTCCCGTTCAGCCCGCAATAAATCTTGGGATATGTGGACCAGCGAAGGATACTTATAGTTTACTCCATTTAATATGTACAAGAGCTGGGGAAAGATGACAAACTGGAGCGGCTCAAACGGAAAAAGTCCACTGCCTCAAATTATAAAGGAGCGGGTCCACCAACAGGTTTTAAAGCGCTTCCCTAACCTGTCTGGGGACCATTGGCAAAGAGTCAGAAACAAAATAAATGAGAGACTGAGAAGTCCCCGCAAGACTGACCCTGAGGCACAGCGCCTTGGCTATTGCCGTTAAAAAAAACGTTCAAAATGTGATTTTTTTTAATTTTTTTTTTGCTGTGTTGTGTGAAATATGCTAGTTTAAATAAAAATGGAAGAAAAAAAAGTTATAGCTTCACAGTTTCATTTATTATTAATGGTAGATGACCATTATTAGTCACAGGTAAATCACATCTGTGAATCACACTTTGATTCAGAGTAGAGCTGTAATCTGGCCTTAAAAGTTGGAGACTGACTGGATGAAAATTGCGCTAGTGGACAAACTGTTTAAAAAAACAAACAAAAAACTATCAGGTTTTTAAGTGGTTGGGAAAAAACTGTCATTTATAAATATTACCCCGGCTACAAAGACTCATATATAGTACTTTCCTGCAGGACTACGAATCCATGCGTTAGAAAAACTGACACCTGTTTTCAATTTACTGGACAAATGTTTGAAACTCCGGTCAAAAGGATCTGTTACCTGAAACTTAAAATTATAAATGAATAAGAATAATTTCAAGGCATGTTGATTTATAACGTTTTTTTTTTTTTTTGTCTGCAGCTATATGAAGCTTTGACCACTTGATTCTGTTGCGTAAAAGTCTGTCTCGCCTGTGTCTGTGTGCGCTCTCACTGTTGCTCTAGATTTCAGGAGATTTTGTCTGACTTGTGGCCATCAGGGAGCTGCTATATAAATGCAGGAGACTTCTGCAACTTGAAACTTGGGATAATAGTGCATTTAAACTTCAGTATTTTCTGTGAGAGCGCAACGCAGCAGTCGAAGCATGTTTTCTGTTTTGATCTGAGAGGAGTGGGTCTTCCACATCGTGACACAGAGTGTGCCTGCAACATCTTAACAGGTAATGTCGGAATAATGTTAGTGGCCCACTGCAGCACTTTATTACAGTATAAATGATCGCGCTGAGATGATCAGCTGATCACTAAAGCCCGTCCTGAGACCGTGGACAATGATAGAAATTAAGCCCGAACCTGGCCAGGGTCCCTAACCCTATGAAACCCAAAAAGTAGGCTAATTGCCTACAGTACTGTCATACGTTTCACATTACAGAGCACTCTTATGCTATAAAACTACTGTATCTGGGTATAAGACTACAGTGGTAGGCTATTTGAACCCTGAGTTTCTGAGTTACATTCCAACTTAGGCTACATACAAACCAGCAAACCATTGAGGAACAGATAGGGGAACATTTTTTAATGACATTTATATAGGCTACCCTGAGTCTGATACATCAATAAATCATTAACATTAAAATCACTGCTCCTCCCCGTGGACAAAAGAGGCATTGCAGCTGGTTTTCACTCAGGCTCCTTGGGGGCGAGGCCTCACTGAAGACGTCATAGCGGGGGATTACATTACCACCACGGACCTGTCAGGGACCTTTGACGGATCAGGAACGTACCAGTCAAGGGCCAGTCAAGGACCAATCATGGAAACATTAGAACTTTTAAACTGCTGTAAGCTGAATTATTTATGTTAGGTGTAGCTTAATTATTTCACAATTGCTGTTAAAAACAGTGGGGAAATAATTCCAGGTTACCAGGCTAAATAAAAATGTTCCTTGAACAAACAATTTCAGCTTGGACAATTTTGTAGAGAGGAGGCAGGATTAAATAATGACTGAGAAATTATTTTATCTCTGTGTCTGCTACTATGGTGAATTTAAATCAGTGTGCAGCTGTGGACTGCTATGATTTACCACATCTAATAAAGGGCCTTTAAGTTGATTGTTTACAAGTTGTGTTTGGAAAAGATTGAATAAATTTATCATCAAATGTAGGATTTCAAATTGGTTAAAACAATGTGTTGAACATTAAGTTTATCAAAATGGAAATCACAAAATGAGTAATACATTTATTAAAAGATTTATGATTTGATTATTGATAGGTGGTTGAATAAATGTATCAGTATGTGGTTCCAAATTTGTTAATATAATGTTTTGAACATTAAATTTATCAAAATGGAAATCAAGAGAGGAGTACTAAAAACTTTTTTTAGGTTTATGATTTAGCTATTGGTAGTTTGATGATTAATTCTGAATTATAGAATTATGCTCAATGGTAATTTTGAATTGTTGTGGTGCTGTGTTCTACACAGAAAGTGGACTTTAGATTATTGCAGGTTGGAAAGAATTGAGCAATTTGAATTGTAGAAGAGTGAAAAATTCAAATGCAGATTGATTAATTTAGCTGTCAGGCCAAAGCTATCTGTTAGCAGGGCGTTGGCTCAGTGTTATACCTATAGCACATAGCTAAGCTAGTTAGCTTCAGGGTTGAGCTAATGGTACCAAGCTAGGCTAAATAGCACACCAATGTAGGTTGAACATGTGATGTAAACATTAGCATCTCAGATCAGCATTATTCAACAGCAAGGAATGATGTTCAAGATTAATTAATTAATTAATGCTAAATCAAAATGCAGCATTAATATTTTAAATCATATGAAACCAGCTGCAGCACATCAAAGCATTGAACAGTGTTAAGTGATCAAAGCAGCATTTAGCACAGTTAGCAGCACATAGCAGTTCAACTCAACCAGCATAAAACAGCAGCTCTGTCCAGACAATCACCAAAATTAAATTTTCTTTTAAAATAAGTGTGTGTATAGTAATTAGCCTCACACGGGGAACCATTAATGTTGGGGTTTATCAATTAAAAGTAATTAATTCATAATTGTTATGATGTATCTGGAGATGCCGAGAATATTTACTGTACCAATAATTGTAAATTATTAATTTAATTCTCCCTTCAGATTATTAACAGGGCACCATCCTTTTTTTTATCCCCCCAAAAATGGCAAAAACATAATTTATTAATAAGAGGATTATTAATCAATAATCTCACTTATAATGATTTATGACTAGGGATTACACCAGAAAGATCCTATCTGAAGGAAATGAATTCTTGCAGTAATTCACACACACACTCAGAATAAAAGAAACCAGAGATTTGAATTAATTCAACCAATTTATTCTAAAAACACAACTAAAATAAAACACTACTTATATTAAACGGTTCTGTTAAGGCTACCGGTGCCTGAACAATATGGCGACCAGCGGTGACGTCCCTTAGGGCCATCACGGGGCACCTCCTACCGACGTCGTACGCAGCCCCTGGCGTGTACGCGAGGAGGCGGTGTATGATGCGAACGCGCAGCTCGTTTGATAAGGACAGGGGGATGTTTTATGACTTATTGTTTAACTTGGAGCAAGGGGCCTCTTCTTTGTTAGGAGGTTACCTCCTAACAAATAAACCTCGTGGCTCTTATCAGTGGGTTACCTTCTGCTAATACAGGCTCTGGTTGGGAAATGGAAGAAAATGGATTTCAAAATGTCCTTTGCACTCCGAAGATGCTGTTGCCTATGACAACAACATTTCACTGTAAACTACCGGAGAAGAACCACAACTTCTACAGACTAACAATTCTGCTCACTAATAAAAGACAAAAACATACAGGAAACACACAATCGAAATACCAAAACACACAAATTTACCCGTAAAAAAAACACGGCACAGAGGAATCTCAGAGCGCTCGAGGTAGATGCAGCTCTTCACATCAGCGGTTATGCATGCACATAAATTTCAAGAAAAACTTCCTAATTTATCCAACCAGGTCGAAGGTAAATTTAAACAGTCTTACTTTAAAGAGGAAGCTTCCAGGTGTGGAAGAAAAAGTCGGGAAGCGAGATGCTTGGCTCGTCAGCCGCGCGGAGAAAAACAAAAAGAGAGTTCAGCGCGTCAAAAAAAAGGGATAGTTTTGGGACAGCCAAACTATTGGGAAAACTTGCTTGCAGGGAGCAAGGACAAAATCCAGAACACGTGTTAGGAAAAGGAGTCTCTTCTTACAGTTCGGAGAACTGCCGACACCATCAGGCGAGCTTGGAAGAGGAAGAGTGGATGGTTATCCATCACTTTTATGCTGAGTGTGGGCGCATCGCCCCCCTTTCCCCGTATCTGTCTCCAATCAGGCAATGTTTTGCTATGGCCAAGTCAATCACCTGACCTGAATCCGATTGAGCATGCATTTCACTTGCTGAAGACAAAACTGAAGGTAAAAAATGCCCCAGGAACAAGCAGGAACTGAAGACTGTTACAGTAGAGGCCTGGCAAAGCATCACCAGGGATGAAACCCAACGTCTGGTGATGTCTATGTGTTCCAGACTTCAGGCTGTAATTGACTGCAAACGATTTGCTACCAAGTATTGAAATGTATAAGTTTGATTTATGGTTCTTATTCTGTCCCATTACTTTTGGTCCCTTAACAAGTGGGAGGGACATATGCAAACCGTTCACCTGATTTGGATGCAAATACCCTCAAATAAAAGCTGACAGTCTGTACCCTAACCCCTAACCCTAACCCAGTCTGGCTCCCCCACCGATGGCGTCAGCACATCTATCACTGGCAACAGCGGTGACAAAAAACATGGTTCGAGCAGTACCAGTGACAGCCCCCAAAATATTGCTGTCAAAGGGCATAAAAACAACATGTTGTTTTTGCCACTTGGTATTACAGAAGAAGAACCTGAAAGCTCATATTCAAAGACGACACTCCTCAATAACACAAGACATCACAGGCAATCGCTATCTACAGTCTGTGTGTATTGATAAGAAAAGGGGCATTTTATCAGTTTTAATGACTTTCAAGGGTCCCGCCCATTAAATTCATGTCCATGAAGTGTGCCTGGGGTGAGAAGCCACAGATTACCTGTCAATTAGATACATGCAACATGCAATATAAGTTTGCATATAGAAGTGGGCAAGTAGGTTTTGCCTGCCAAAATATTCAATCATTGGTTTACTGTCCTGTGGCCACTACTTTGCCTGTTGCCCTTGAGAGTCTAACAGATATGGCAATCAATAAGTGGTTCAGCAAGGACACAGAGCGGGAGTGTTTAAGAAGGAAGCTTGCTGCTGATGCAGATGGTGCGCCACTGAGCTTTGAAGTAAATCTGAGGCATGAACAAAGACAGTACTTTTTTTCTGTGTTTGAGCCACACATCTCCTCATATTGTATCTTTGGAAGGCTCATGGTCCACTACAATGGTGTAAAAAATACCTGGCATTGCCCTTGCACAAAGGCTCGAAAATCCTGCCCACACAAAGTCATAGCTAAGTGGTACCTGCACCAGCTAAAACCCAAGATTTTCACAAATCCAGAAAGTTTACATGAAGACCACCCTGAGACATTTACAGTTGAGACAGATCCTGGAGTTGACAAACAAGCAGGGAATATTTCCCTTTATACCCCAGAGGGGAAAGCACTTGTAGAAATGGTGGAGTACCTTATATCACACAAGGCCCTGCCAGCAAATCTCCCAAAAGACTTGACATTGTTAAGGTTGTCTTCAGATATGCCTAGGAACTTGGTCCCATGTGAGAAATATTGTGTCCAGCAAAAGTTCCTCTGTCAGATCCGATTGCCATATCGAACAAAGCCAAGATTGTCACAATCACAGAAGTTGTGGAGGGTAGGTTGGAGTACCTGATAGCAATTGTATTTGCTATTTTTAAGTTTTATGCATGATGAATATTCTGTAATTCTTGAAAGAATGACAAGACTTTGAACGTTCCATTTCTTTTTAAGGTGTAACAACATTTTGTAAAAAATGTGCTGCATGTGGCATATTTTACCGTTACCAGGAATGGGCAGAGGGGCTACATAACTTCAATGATCACATCATTTTGACACTTCATTTCTGTCTCTTTCTGAGGAACGCAATACAGGTAAAAAAACAAAAACACTTTAACTGTTGTTTTTCTAATAGATATAATCAAGGTGTGTACTCATTTCGAAGATGACTAAGAAAATTTGTCATAGCAACGGGTCTGATTATACTCTATACAACATTTTTCTGTTTTTTTCTTTTTAATTGCTTTTGCATACAACGTAATTGGGTGTAGATTGAGGTTAAACCTGAATTTAAACAATTTTAGCTAAAGGCTGTTACATGATCTGAATGAGTCTGAATATTTTCTCAACCCACTTTGATGGCCAAGTGGATGTTGAGGACTTCTGGTAGTTCTGTTAGTCAAGAAATTCTTTGTCGAGGCTTTGTGAAGAGTAGGCGATGATTTTCAACTTTTAATAATTGGAAGGGAATGATGAGATCAAGTTTCTGTTGAGTAAGGATTTCAAGTGATCCCAATAGTTTCATGGGAATGAAACCGGGCTGTGTTATTTGTCTGGTTGTTACTTCTCTAGGTAATGCTGCTAATCCATGTGTAATATCACCATCCTACCACAAATGGGCACCTTGGATTGGACCACACACCAGGGCAAGATACTTGTTACTAAACACAGAATACCAGAAGGTTCAATGCAGCAAACTCTGCAGACCAGGCCAAGATGGATATATCTGAGGACAGATTGATTAATGAAGTAATCAACTTGAAGGTGATATTAGCGGGGATGCCTTGGATAACAGACCACAACAAAAACAACAAAACCTGAGTACAACCATTACTTTGAATGTAATTTGTGTTAGCATCTTTGGATTAAAGTTTATTTGGTTGTTCAAGTATTTGCCCATGTTTTCACAGGTTGATGGGGTGCAAAAACTGGCCATAAAATGTGGCCTTTAGTCCACGGGTTCCAAAATGGATCTTCTCATCAGCTTGTGACTTGTGCTTTTGACAAGGTCTTTTCAAAAGTATGGGTGCATCTGGTAAGGTTATCAGAACACACGAAAAAACTAATCTGAGATTTATATATATATATATATAAAACATCAATTTCTTTGTTTCTTGTTAAGGTGGCTGGGAAGTTACAATGTGTCCCTGTGGAATCGTTAATTCTATCAAGTTCAATGTGAGGGCGGAAACTCCAAGGGACTACTGTGATATGTTTCTATCATTTAAGCACTTTCCTAATGTAGTCATATATGATTTTGCAAGAGGTTTGGCCTCGCACACAAACCTGCGTGACCCTTTAAAAAATTCCCTTTATGCCGAATGAAGGCACACTTGCTGATGCCACGCCAGAAAACCTTCAGTCTGCCAGGAATGGTCATCTGAAAGTAAACGTGCCATGGCTGAAGGTTAAAAAGCAACGCACACCCCTCTACAGGTTCAGCTGAACACTATGCTCTGTATGACACTTTCCAAGAGGCCAACACCAGAGAAGTAAAAGACTGCTTGAGGAAAATTTCACTGGTACCCGAACTGCATGGTTGGGTGAATTCTCAAGTAGCAGAGCAGTTGTTCTCCAAAATGAGGAAGAATAACTACATTCTTAATATGATGTCTCCGGGAAGCCACATCTTTCTCATGCACTCTATCATTCATCATCACAACACCATGTTGAATGAGAAGACCCTGGCCGACCTTCATAAAATATCATCAGCAGATATCACACTGGATTCATCTGGAAAGGCCATAATGGGTGTGTAATTTAAAATAAAAAGGTAATAATGTTAATGTATTGTATGCACTGCTACATTTTTAAATTATATTTTCTAGAAACTACACTCTCTGAGCGGAACTCCACTTCAAGCACGTCCCAGAGGTAGTTTGCCATCCATTTTTGGAAAGCCATTTATATAATTGGTTTGTTAGGCAAACATGTCTTGTGCTTACTACAGTGCAATTGGATCCAGCGAACCCTAACCCAGTGTTCAAGGAAATGTGAGGCCATAACAGCCATATCATCTCTAAAGCCCTGCAGAGCCTCATGGACTATACAGTGTCATCATCCACTTCAGGAACAGCAGGTAAAAAGGTATTCAGAATAGAATAATCCTTTAATAGTCCCAAGAGGGGAAATTTGTGGTAAGCAGCAGCCAAAGAAACAACAAATATGCAACAGAAGAGAAAAACAGAAATATATTCAAAAATATATAAATTAGAATGTTTAACAATGACTGTATATTGTGCTTTGTACTGTGCATTAAAAATAGTAAAAGAGAGACTTTCAGTCAGTGTATATAATCAGGTGGAAATAATGTGCAATTTATAGCAGTTTGGTTGTTTAGTGCAAAATATAAGATACAGTGCAGGTGTAAAATATCTATATTTGTTGGGAGCAGTTTTGGTTGTAGAGTCTAACAGCTGCAGGGATGAAGGACCTGCGCGACATACACAGCAGAGAGTATAAGTCCATTATGTTTCACTTTTTAATCGAAGTTTGACGGATTAAAAGAAAGCGGGGCGATTAAAGAGGGCGGGAGGGTCAAAGGTCATCGCCTGGTGCTATACAGTTGGTTGGGGGGAGGGGCAAGGATCAAAGGTCATCGCCTGGGGCTAAACAGTTGGTTGGGGGGAGGGGTAAGGGTCAAAGGTCATCGCCTGGGGCTAAACAGTTGGTTGGGGAGGGGTAAGGGTCAAAGGTCATCGCCTGGGGCTAAACAGTTGGTTGGGGGAGGGGTAGAGGTCACTCAAAAGGTCAAATATGCTATTAGGGAGGGGTAAGGGTCAAAGGTCATCGCCTGGGGCTAAACAGGTGGTTGAAGGTAAGGGGCTAGGCCCCGCGGGCAAAATACTTTCTGTCAAACTCACTCGTCAAGCTGGCGCAGGTTAGGGAGGGGTTGGGGTTACCAGCGGTCAAAACTTTCTGTCAAACTCACTCGTCAAACTGCCGTTGAGGCGTGGTTTTGTAGGAAAGGAGGAGTAGGTTTTTTTTTCCACTTTTAAATAGAGAAAAGGCATAGATTATCTTGAGGAAAGCAGTGTCTAAACAACAAAAAAGCTAACGCAGAGATGGCCGCCTCTCTCTCAACAACTCCGGTTTCAAACAAGAAAAATCCAACGGACGAAAATGGTCGTTTTCTTTCACACCCTCCTGTTGAAATTAAGCAGAACGAATGGGATTTAAAGCGGTACGGTATTGATGAAAAGCTGTGTTACATATTTAATTATGAAGTCGGCCTACTCTATCTTTATCGAAGGAACGATGATGAAAACCCTGACTTTTCCACCCTCCCACCAGTTGCGCACAGAGATTTGAATAGACTGGTCAGTTGAGCTTTTTGGAGTAGCAGTGATGATGATGATTATAGTGATGATGCTGATGGCGATGATGCTGCTGATGGGGTTGAGAAAGAATTCTGGGCTGTATCCCACCACAGGCTCTGCATCGATATTTTGGAAAATCGCTACAAAAATGTTACCCGCCAAGGCACCTTTCAATCCAAAGCAGCCTCTCCTGGGGAACTGTTCTTTATTAAAAGCTGGCGCGATAGTGAAGAACACGACGCAGTGATGGTGGTCGAGTCATTTTCTTTAAAGACGAGGCGTTTCACCACCGTCCTCTCTGTGCCTTTGGAAGCCTGGAAAGATTTCGCTCAAGTGTTTGATCATGTAGTGACTACATGTTTGCGTGCCATCGCTGTATGAAGAAGCTTCGGGAAGTGAAAAAAGCGCCTCCTTTTTAAGCAACACCTCTTCATACGGTTGACCACGCCTCAGTTGAGCTCTGCCCTACTCCACCGTACATATAACTGGTTCATGACCAAACCTCCGCACACCCCCAATTACGGGAACAGAATGAAGAAAGACGGCTTTCATATGACTCTACCAACATGCTGGAGCTCTTTTGATCCCTCTCAAAATCTATACGGCACGCAATCGCTAGATGAGGTGGGTTTTCCCGGACCATGCCATCCACCCACTCCCTTGGACTCCCCGACGTCTCCAGTAGCATCGCCCACCCCCAGTCTACCTACGTATGAACAGTTTGATACCTGGCTAAAATTCACCGCCGCGGTTGCTTCGTCTACCACCCCCGATGACAGCGGTCTATCGGCAGCGGCTGATGACAACGCACAAGCGGGGATGGCCCCTGCGGATGACAAGCCTTCGAGACCGTCTACACCTATTCCTGCAAGTGGGTGTTCTCAGCCGGCCCCTCTAAAGGCATCGTTGGAGCCTGTACCGGAGCTGTGTGATGAAGTGGATGGATGTTCTCTTCTTTGCTGGTAAAGAATATAAAAACTGCATTACTTCACTTGTTCAACATAACCTATATTAAATACATTAGAGAGACCTGCTACGGCTGTGAAATCTCACACCCCAGCCAACGCCAACACCAATGCTTAAGCGAGATGAATGAAGACTATCTGCAACTGCATTTCGAGGGGATTACCAGAAGAATGATCGGCCCTAAATTCATACCGGCTATTCAAAACCTGTTGAATCGCAAGCATATACAAGCGAATGATGGCAAAGTTACAACGGTGGTAAAAACTTTGATGCATGAGCTCAAGTGTGGTTTTAAACTACATTCTTCCATCGTTGAATTGTATGAAAACGTTTCTTCAGAGAACCAACTCACTGAACTGAATGCTGTCTCAAAGTGTTTTGGATTTGACGACTGATTTAGAAATGAAACAAAAAACATTTACCCTGCATTTGTTGAATTAAAACATTTATCTTACTTTTGTTGAATTAAAACATGTATCTTACTTTTGTTTTTTAAAACATTTATCTTTTGTTGAATTAAAAAATTTTTTCTTTCTTTTGTTGCATTAAAACATTTATCTTACTTTTGTTGAATTAAAACATGTATCATGCCTTTTGTTTTATTAAAACATTTATACTGCATTTGTTGAATTTAAACATTTGTCTTATCTTTTTGTTTTAAAAAAATAAAAATAAGAAAGAATAAAACCTTTGATAGAGAACAAATTGTCTAATTTCCTTCATGGTTTAAGAAGAAAGATGGAGCGCAGGATGATGGAGAAAGCTTATTATACACCATCACATCCAGGGAGTTTTGGTGGTGTGGATAGGCCACATCGATCTTTTCAAAATAAAGATGGTCGGAGATTTGAAGTTGAAAAAGTTAAAGACTTTCTCTCCGGCCAAGACGCGTACACATTACACAAACCAGCAAGACTTCATTTTCCACGTAATAGGGTGTTTTTCACTAGACCTTTTAAACAGCTTCAGGTCTTAACAGGGCACAACGATGGTTATAATAAAGATTAAACAGAGCTCTGAAAACTAGTGGCGTTATTTTACTGCGAATAACACACTGAGGTACGTGGGATATTCTTCAAGACCTGCTTTCAAGCTACAACCCCAGTTACCATTCGAGCATAAAAATGGCAAAAACCCCTGAAAAACCAGATCTGGTTTTTGACAATCTTTATGGATCTACACCTCAAACAAGATTTAAAATTAAATTCAAGCAAAACACTTTCTCATGAGCTATCTGGGTTCAAGTTACCATCATCAGCTGTTGGAGTGTGTTACACACACACACTTGCTAAATCTGGACAAAACCAGTAAAACCTGTTTGATTTTAAACCTTTGAAAGGTGAAAAAAATAATCTGTTTAGTTCCTTAGGGTAAACTAATTTGAGATGCTGTGGTTGTTAAAGGTAGATATATGAGTGTTAAAAGGTAAGCATAAGGATACTTGCTTAGATCCTTGGTAACGGATTAAAAATATTTTGGGTTAATTTCTAAGAGTTAATCAATTTTTATGATTTAAGCAGGTAAGTATTAAAAGGTCCATCATATATTAGATTGCAGGTGTAAGATGTCTCTAAGGTCTATAGAATTTTTTCTATTTCTTTTAACAGGTGAAGATATCGTAAGAGTTAATCTATTTTAGTTTTGGAAGGGAAGTATTAAAAAGTATTCTTGCATCTATTTAATTTTCCTTTTTCACAGGTGGAAAATCATTTTTATGGTAAATTGATTAATTCTGTATTGGTCTCATTCTAATTGATGTTCTAATTGATAAACAGCAGCTCCCAGGCTAGTTAAAGAATGAGAGGGCTGAGCAGGACCAGCCACAGCGAGCTCTGTCCTTCCAGTGCTTTACAACCCCCATACCTTAACCCAAGGCCAACATCCATCAGAGAGAAAGCAAGTTAAGTGAATGTGACCTATTCCGGTAGGTGCTAGTTGGATGCGCAACAGATAGTACGTCGAAGGCCAGCCAAGGAGTGAGGGGGCTCCGGTCTTCCAGGTCTTTACAGCTCCTCCCCATGCTTGTCTTGCGTAAGACCACCATCCATTGGCCCCTCAGCTTGGACTCCTAACTGAGTACAAGGGGGGAGAATTTTGGGGATCTGACAAATTTGAGATATTCAATTAGATTTAGGGACAAATGCCTGATTGGGCCTGTGTATGCATTATGGTCTGTCATGTAGAGGCTAATCCTCTACATCCTAGTGAAAAACACCCTATTACGTGGAAAATGAAGTCTTGCTGGTTTGTGTAATGTGTACGCGTCTTGGCCGGAGAGAAAGTCTTTAACTTTTTCAACTTCAAATCTCCGACCATCTTTATTTTGAAAAGATCGATGTGGTCTGTCCACACCACCAAAACTCCCTGGATGTGATGGTGTATAATAAGCTTTCTCCATCATCCTGCGCTCCATCTTTCTTCTTAAACCATGAAGGAAATAGACAATTTGTTCTCTATCAAAGGTTTTATTCTTTTTTTTTATTTTTTTTAAACAAAAAGATAAGACAAATGTTTAAATTCAACAAATGCAGTATAAATGTTTTAATAAAACAAAAGGCATGACACATGTTTTAATTCAACAAAAGTAAGATAAATGTTTTAATGCAACAAAAGAAAGAAATTTTTTTTTAATTCAACAAAAGATAAATGTTTTAAAAAACAAAAGTAAGATAAATGTTTTAATTCAACAAAAGTAAGATAAATGTTTGAATTCAACAAATGCAGGGTAAATGTTTTTTGTTTTATTTCTAAATCATTTGGTTGTCGTCAAATCCAAAACACTTTGAGACAGCATTCAGTTCGGTGAGTTGGTTCTCTGAAGAAACGTTTTCATACAATTCAACGATGGAAGAATGTAGTTTAAAACCACACTTGAGTTCATGCATCAAAGTTTTTACCACCGTTGTAACTTTGCCATCAGCCGCTTGTATATGCTTGCGATTCAACAGGTTTTGAATAGCCGGTATGAATTTAGGGCCGATCATTCTTCTGGTAATCCCCTCGAAATGCAGTTGCAGATAGTCTTCATTCATCTCGCTTAAGCATTGGTGTTGGCGTTGGCTGGGGTGTGAGATTTGACAGCCGTAGCAGGTCTCTCTAATGTATTTAATATAGGTTATGTTGAACAAGTGAAGTAATGCAGTTTTTATATTCTTTACCAGCAAAGAAGAGAACCATCCACTTCATCACACAGCTCCGGTACAGGCTCCAATGATGACTCCAGAGGGGCCGGCTGAGAACACCCACTTGCAGGAATAGGTGTAGACGGTCTCGAAGGCTTGTCATCCGCAGGGGCCATCCCCGTTTGTGCGTTGTCATCAGCCGCTGCCGATAGACCGCTGTCATCGGGGGTGGTAGACGAAGCAACCGCGGCGGTGCATTTTAGCCAGGTATCAAACTGTTCATACGTAGGTAGACTGGGGGTGGGCGACTCTTCTGGAGACGTCGGGGAGGCCAAGGGAGTGGGTGGATGGCATGGTCCGGGAAAACCCACCTTATCTAGCGATTGCGTGCCGTATAGATCTTGAGAGGGATCAAAAGAGCTCCAGTATGTTGGTAGAGTCATATGAAAGCCGTCTTTCTTCATTCTGTTCCCGTAATTGGGGGTGTGCTGAGGTTTGGTCACGAACCAGTTATATGTACGGTGGAGTAGGGCAGAGCTCAACTGAGGCGTAGTCAACCGTATGAAGAGGTGTTGCTTAAAAAGGAGGCGCTTTTTTCACTTCCCGAAGCTTCTTCATACAGCGATGGCACGCAAACAGGTAGGTCACTACATGATCTAACACTTGAGCGAAATCTTTCCAGGCTTCCAAAGGCACAGAGAGGACGGTGGTGAAACGCCTCGTCTTTAAAGAAAATGACTCGACCACCATCACTGCGTCGTGTTCTTCACTATCGAGCCAGCTTTTAATAAAGAACAGTTCCCCAGGAGAGGCTGCTTTGGATTGAAAGGTGCCTTGGCGGGTAACATTTTTGTCGCGATTTTCCAAAATATCGATGCCGAGCCTGTGGTGGGATACAGCCCAGTATTCTTTCTCAACCCCATCAGCAGCATCATCGCCATCAGCATCATCACTATAATCATCATCGTCACTGCTACTCCAAAAAGCTCAACTGACCAGTCTATTCAAATCCCTGTGCGCAACTGGTGGGAGGGTGGAAAAGTCAGGGTTTTCATCATCGTTCCTTCGATAAAGATAGAGTAGGCCGACTTCATAATTAAATATGTAACACAGTGTTTCATCAATACCGTACCGCTTTAAATCCCATTCGTTCTGCTTAATTTCAACAGGAGGGTGTGAAAGAAAACGACCATTTTCGTCCGTCGGATTTTTCTTGTTTGAAACCGGAGTTGTTGAGAGAGAGGCGGCCATCTCTGCGTTAGCTTTTTTGTTGTTTAGACACTGCTTTCCTCAAGATAATCTATGCCTTTTCTCTATTTAAAAGTGGAAAAAAAACCCTACTCCTCCTTTCCTACAAAACCACGCCTCAACGGCAGTTTGACGAGTGAGTTTGACAAAGTTTTGACCGCTGGTAACCCCAACCCCTCTCTAACCGGCGCCAGCTTGACGAGTGAGTTTGACAGAAAGTATTTTGCCCGCGGGGCCTAGCCCCTCCCTTCAACCACCTGTTTAGCCCCAGGCGATGACCTTTGACCCTTACCCCTCCCTAGTAGCATATTTGACCTTTTGAGTGACCTCTACCCCTCCCCCAACCACCTGTTTAGCCCCAGGCGATGACCTTTGACCCTTACCCCTCCCCAACCAACTGTTTAGCCCCAGGTGATGACCTTTGACCCTTACCCCTCCCCCCAACCAACTGTTTAGCCCCAGGTGATGACCTTTGACCCTTACCCCTCCCCCAACCAACTGTTTAGCCCCAGGCAATGACCTTTGACCCTCCCGCCCTCTTTAATTGCCCCGCTGTCTTTTAATCCATCAAACTTCGATTAAAAAGTGACACATAATGGGTCCTTATACTCTCTCACAGCTATCATGATAACGTGTGTAAACACCAACGGTAGATAGTACGGTCTCATGCTAACAGCTAGTAGCTCGATGTCCTTACAGCAAAGCGTCTCTTTGATAGATAAATGACCAGAGTTATGCCATCTATTGTTAACAACAAAGCCAAACCTTCTCCTCTCTTCTTACCACTCTCCATGGTATACTCCACTGCATTTTCTCATTATTCTTAATTGTTGGATGTTCTTAATAATTGGATAAATTATTGTCCTTTTTTATGTATTTTTTATTTTATTTGTTTGTTTATACCCGTTACCCTAGATCAATTATGTCCTGGATGTAACGAAACCTGGAAGTGAGCTCATCATCAAAGACGGATCAACTTGTCTTTCAAGAAGGGACATCTTGACCCTTGGACTTCAAAGAGACATGGATGCAATGGTGCTTAACAAATGTACAATTTACTGATGAATGTATGTTTTCATAAAAAAATCATTAAAAATGAATTGATGCGGTTTGTAAACTACATCAACAGATGGGGAATGCATGCCTCAGGCTAGTATGGGAGATGGCAAATATGCAGGTTGGTTTAAAACTAACAATAACTGACTGGAGGAAAAGAGAATTACTAGACTTGCATAGATTATAGATGTGTGTGTGTGTGTGTGTATGTATATATATATATATATATATATATATATATATAATGTGATATACCCAGCACTTACATTTTTTCTTGTATACCTTCAATCTACAGGGAAGGGATTTTTTTGTCGCTGACCTGCATGTCACCCGAACATGGCTATCTACCACCAACTGCGATCCCCTGCTTCATTTTCCAGTAATTTAAAAAACATAAATTGTGATTTATTTATTTTTTATGTTGTTGCTGGCTCTAAATACTATGCATCAAGGATAATTTAATACCAGGATACTTCTAATACTGAGCTACATAAAATACCACTTAGCCTTGCAGCGCTATTGTGTCTAACAAATCACTACTCAACATGTACTCCCCATCATGCAAACCGATTGTAACTTTTTTTCTCTTTTTTTTTTTACAGAATGATGCTGACCAGAAAGATGCCGTCATCATCCCACTGTGGATTCCAAGGCATTTTCTGCTGAGTGTAAGAACATTATTCCATTTACAGAACAATTTTGTGAGTGGCAAACAACATCAACATAACGTGTTAAGACATATGTTGTAGATAATGTGATGTGATGATGTTGTCTGCGTTTTAACCTTAGTCATTTGTGAGTTTGCTGGTGTTTTTGGCTAATTGTACAGACTGTATATTTCTTATAGGTAATGAGGCCACTCCAGAAAGAAATTTTATTTCTGGATTCCCATTATTTCTGAAGAGCAGATGGTTTTTCCAGTCAGGCCTACAGGAATCTGTTGAGGTTGCCAGTGTTGTGTGTCCTGGAGGTCATGTTACCCTGACCTTCCAACGTTTCCAAAAATAAGTTAAATCAGGAGGTAATGTGACAATAAAATTACCATGGACTAAAAATTTGTTGTAGGGTCAGATGAGATTTGCTTCAAATAGCTGAAATGGAGTAAAATAGACAAATATTAAGTGCAATGAAAGGGAAAGGGAGACAGAAAGAAATCCTCCTTGTTGAATTTTAGGAAATTATCAATATTTACCTATTTGCATGGTCCCGTTCTTCGACATATTCCCAGTTCTGTTGATTACAGATGTTGATACTAATCATATTATGACATGCCATCAGTTTTTTTGCTTTCTCCATAACAAAATCAGAAGTGTATGCTTTTCAATTTTTACATTGTGTGTGTGTGTGTGTTTTTTTTTGTTTTTGTTAGAGGTGTTGCACAGCAGACTGCTGTGGGAGCATGGTCGGAGAAAACTGCTCTGGATTTGGAGGTATTGTCTGTAATATCACAATCAAACTGAATTGCAATTATCTAGTATTCATTGAATTTAACTGTCATAAAGGGTGTTCCTAAGCAGATGCAAGGCAATGATTGTGGTGTCTTCATGTGGTGTCAATGTGACATATGAGTTTTTTTGCTTTTGTTTTTCTTTTTTTTTTTGGGAAAATTCATTTATAATTGCACCTAAAAGGAAAGAATTGTTTGTAGTATTTTCCATGGCTTCAATTCAAGAACTATGTTTGGCTCATGTAAAGCAATTTAACACAATTTAATTACTTGGAATCAACACAGTAACTTAAACAAAAACGGTGTTACATAAAGTTAATAAATGGATTGTGGACAGAGCTGTTTTCTATCTATGCAGTATATCATGTCTTGTCTAATATACAATTTATTTTAATGATCTGCACTACATATTTACGTTTAAATGTGTGCCCACTTTTTCACTGAGCAGTCTTATATATTGTTTGGAAATTTATCATCACTATGTATGCCTGGTACGTTGCCATGGATGCATGCTTTGACTTCAGTGTTGTAAGTTTACAAAAAAAATTACAAATGATATCACTACTTTTAAAATATTTTTCTACATAATATAACAAATGTGTCCTCATATAGTAACTGTGCTCTTTATTAGGATGACATGTGTCTCCTGAGAAGATGGTGGTGCATTGTTCTATTAGAAAAAGCTGGAAGGGTACGCTGATTGGCTTCCCAAAAGATGACTTCTCTTTTTTTTTATGGTCACACTTATCTCTTGATTCTGGCTCATGGAAATGTATGTTAATTACAGGTATGGAAGGAAGTTTGCCCATTTTACAGAAGAGGGATAGGCAACCCTTCGTAATAATGTACCACCGCCATTCAGGATCAATAGAAAAAGGAAACATGAAAGCAGCACCATGGTCAGTTAAGACCTTACTTCTGCCTGTTTGAAAAAAGGTCACCACTTGTAGGGATGGAATGATTCTGAGACTGCAGTAGTCCCACAATTATCTTTGGTTGTATTTAGCATTTCCAATGTGTTTTTGTTGATTTGATTGGTTTGATTGGTTGGTTTGATTTTGGGTGTGGAATAATAAGTGTAAATGTTAATCTTCTTTGGATCACCATAAAACAAACTGATATGATTGTGGTTTGCTTTCTGCAGAGTCCACAGGACACTGACCATATGTATTTTAAGAGGCGTTACAGCTTTCCACCCAAAGAGCAGGTGAAGATGAGTGAAGATTATTGCATGACAACAAAATATATATATATATTTATATATATAGTCAGGTCCATAAATATTGGGACATCGACACAATGCTAACATTTTTGGCTCTATACACCACCACAATGGATATCAAATGAAACAAACAAGATGTGCTTTAACTGCAGACTGCCAGCTTTTATTTGAGTGTATTTACATCCAAATCAGGTGAACGGTGTAGGAATTACAACAGTGTGCATATGTGCCTCCCACTTGTTAAGGGATCAAAAGTAATGGGACAGAATAAGAACCATAAATTAATCTTATACATTTCAATACTTGGTTGCAAATCCTTTGCAGTCAATTACAGCCTGAAGTCTGGAACACATAGAAATCACCAGACGTTGGGTTTCATCCCTGATGATGCTCTGCCAGGCCTCTACTGCAACAGTCTTCAGTTCCTGCTTGTTCCTGGGGCATTTTCCCTTCAGTTTTTTCTTCAGCAAGTGAAATGCATGCTCAATCGGATTCAGGTCAGGTGATTGACTTGGGCATTGCAAAACAGTCCACTTCTTTCCCTTCAAAAACTCTTTGGTTGCTTTTGCAGTAGGCTTTGGGTCATTGTCCATCTGCACTGTGAAGCGCCGTCCAATGAGTTCTGAGGCATTTGGCTCAATATGAGCAGATAATATTGCCCGAAACACTTCAGAATTCATCTTGGTGCTTTTGTCAGCAGTCAGATCATCAATAAATTCAAGAGAACCAGTTCCACTGGCAGCCATACATGCCCACGCCATGACACTTCCAGCACCATGCTTCACTGATGAGGTGGTATGCTTAGGATGATGAGCAGTTCCTTTCTGTCTCCATACTATTCTCTTCCCATCACTCTGGTACAAGTTGATCTTGGTCTCATCTGTCCATAGGATGTTGTTCCAGAACTGTGAAGGCTTATTTAGATGTTGTTTGGCAAACTCTAATCTGGCCTTCCAGTTTTTGGGGCTCACCAATTGTTTACATCTTGTGGTGAACCCTCTGTATTCACACTGGTGGAGTCTTCTCTTGATTGTTGACTTTGACACATATACACCTACCTCCTGGAGAGTGTTCTTGATCGGGCCAACTGTTGTGAAGTGTGTTTTCTTCACCAGGGAAAGGATTCTTTAGTCATCCACCACAGTTGTTTTCCTCGGTCTTCCGGGTATTTTGTTGTTGCTGAGCTCACCGGTGCGTTCCTTCTTTTGGAGAATGTTCTAAACTGTTGTTTTGGCCACGCCTAATGTTTCTGTTAACTCTCTGATAGGTTGCTTTTTTTTTTCATTCTAATGATGGCTTCACTGATAGTGACAGCTCTTTGGATCTCATCTTGACAGTTGACCGCAACAGATTCCAAATGCAAATAGCACACTTGAAATTACCTCTGGACCTTTTATCTGCTCATTGTAATTGGGATAATGAGGGAATAACATACACCTGGCCATGGAACAGCTGAGAAGCCAATTGTCCCATTACTTTTGGTCCCTTAACAAGTGGGAGGCACATATGCAAATTGTTGTAATTCCTACACCGTTTACCTGATTTGGATGTAAATACCCTCAGATAAAAGCTGACAGTCTGCAGTTAAAGCACATCTTGTTCGTTTCATTTGATATCCATTGTGGTGGTGTATAGAGCCAAAAATGTTAGCATTGTGTCAATGTCCCAATATTTATGGACCTGACTGTGTATATTGTTTTTTTTTTTTTTTACTGCTGTGCATGAATTCATGTCTTTGTGTGTCTTGATGAAGGACAATGATGGCGTGGACCAACACAATGCGGTCACCACAACCAGAGATGTTGGGATCCTGAGTGAAGCCTTACAACAGGCCATGCAAAGGACCAAGAAACCACATATCTTATTTAATCTGCTTAACCAGAATAATTATGTTTAACATCTAAATGTTGTTTGATCAAATTTTAGGTAAGGGCTCAGCAAGCTGAAGACCAAAAAAGAGTCAGCAGAGAGCTTCTAGTATCATTTATCATACAGGATAAAGGCCGACTGCAACATCTGGAAGTGAGTTTGAAATGTATATTTTAAGTTGCATACTGTAACTAATTTTGTTCAAAACATGACAAATTAATTAAGTGAAACATTTTCTGCTAACCTGGTGTTTTTAAATTTACTTTGAGCATCCTCCAAATATATATATATATATATATATATAATTATATATATATATATATATATATATATATATGTATATATATATATATACATACACACAGGCGATCATCGCAGGAAAAGTGTCATCCACATGGGCCACGTCAAAGGGCAGGGTGAATATTTTCTTTGAGGAGGATGAGCAGCTGGACAGAGTGCTGGGGTTCTTGACAAGCGCGGTTGAAGCACAGACAACCAGATGTCACAATCGAGTGGCATTTGTTATGGATCTGCTTCTGCCGGAGGTATATTCTGAAACTTTTTATGTATCATATGAACATATTTTGTATTATTACTGTCGTCGGTCTGTAACTCATGGTTAATATCATCTTAACTGCAACATGACAGACTGTCTTAATGAAAGATGTCTTTTTGTTCACCTCATGACACAGGCAACCGTCCATGCACTTTAAGTTGTCCATGAATGTTCACTTGACAAAGCCACAGAAATGTACAGCTGACATGAGTCAGCTTGAGATGACATCTGTTGTGAAACGGCGCTATATAAATAAACTGAATTGAATTGAGCTGTGGGCTGCAGTATGACTGGAGGTATTCTACAAACATAAGAACAGTGCTAATGCCTATATGTATTGTTTTCACATTGTTTATGACAGCCTCTAGGTGTGAATTTCCTTTTACTAATGGCTATTTAATTTTGTCTCATTAGTGAGAGGTAGCTGATGTCTTATGCCATGGGAAAAAAACATGAGCAAGGAGGCAACACAAAAACTGCTCATATACACGGAGAAACTCAGAAGAGCTCTGGAATCATCAGAGTTTTTGAAGAGGCTGTAGCATTATGTTGACCTTAAAATGTTTTTATTTGCAAGGGATTTGTAAGGCCAATAAAAGTTGTTGCTGCCTGTTTCATTTGTCTGATCTTTTATTTTCTAAAGCAAAACTCTTTGGTGTTTTACGGTATATTTTCTAAAGACTAGCGTATGGTTAATATCAGTTTACTATTTTTGTGAATTGCATACTTCAAAATGCTTTATTAATTTAAATAAATTTTGTGTCAAAGAGCCAGCAATTATTCCTGTTAACCCATCAGAAATCATCACCTTAGAGTGATACTTATCGCACCATATGTAGTAAGCAGAGTTCCATGACAGTGTGGGAACAACTTATTTTAACCGTCTTAAGCCCTAGGCTTGTTTTTCTGAATTTGTTATACCTACACCCTGGAGAGCTTGGAATGTAAAAGGTCTACAATGTTCAAATTGCTCTCATATACTAGATGTAGGGGGATACTGTGTATGGCAAAATTCTAAAGACAATAAAATTGAGCATGAGTAATTAAGGTTGAAAGACAGAATATATGAAATATGTATACACATGTAAATACGCCTAAAAAAATACACAGCAGCTTTTCATTGTAAAGAAGCAAAAAAATTCATAAATGGTAACTACCCAATCGTATTGACTTTAGACCCACAGTTGGTGTCTGTAATAAATAGTTGAAAGTTAAATGTTACTGTAGGTGTGCTCCACAAAATGGGGGCTTAAGGAGGTTATTGAAACAACTACCAATAATTATTATTGCAGATATTATATTGCATTTAATATAAACTCTTGCACATACATTTCTCACTTATATAGACCTGTTCATTTAAATAAGCATATGCATGTTGTGCCTACTGTCTGACAACTGATTATTTTGTTGGTGGTATCTGTGTTTTATAATCCTACTGGGGATGGGCATAAAGTGTGTATGCAAAAAACAAAATTATCCATCCATTTTCTGAACTGCTTAGTCCTCCAGGGGTCGCGGGGGGGCTGGTGCCTATCTCCAGCTGTCAACGGGCGAGAGGCGGGGTACACCCTGGACAGATCGCCGGTCCATCACAGACAAAATTATCCATACATTCATATTTAAATCTGGAGTCCTGTATAGTCTTTTTAATTACATTGTTTTCTATTTCTGTATAAATTGATTGTTTTAAGTGTAATGTTCGATTAAAAGGCATTTAATGATATCAATGAAACCTTAACTAACTCCAATGATTGATTAATTCCCCTTTCTGACCGCTATGGGCCTCAACATGGAACACGGGGGCATGTTTTGTAGGGGGCATAGTTTGTAGGGGGCTTGGTTTGTAGTGGGCGTGGCTTGTACCGGCTGCAGCTAGACCAGGGTTCGCCAATGTTTTTGAGAATGAGAGCTACTTAAAGGGTGCTGAGTAATACGAAGTGCTCCCTGAACATAACACAGTTTTGTGGTTTATCTTTATTTCTATGATATTAATAACAATTCTGTGTCAAGATGTTATGTCTGATCAAATGTTTATTGGTCACAAATATAACTCATTATATACGTCAGGAAACCGATACGGTTCAACATACAACACTTTATTTATATTAATCTCGGTTAGAAGATGTCCAGAGGGCACCTCATCCTGTCCTTGAGAGCAACTTGGTGCCTGCGAGCACCACGTTGGTGACCCCTGAGCTAGACCTTACTCGTCTGGGGGGGTGTTTTGTAGGGGCTACGGCTGCAGCTAGACCTTACTCTCTCAGTCTACCAGATTTCTCCAGCAAACACAACCAGACCACCACCTATTGGTGTTTTTTTTTTTTTGTTTTTAACCCATGTTATTTCTACATCTCAGAAAAGGATAATATTTTAAATATTTTTTTTTAGGTTTAAAACAGTAAATTTCGAGTGCTGCCACATTCATTTTTTCTTTCTTTCTTTTACAAGTATTTGTCTTTTCAGTAACAGCTATAGAAGGAAAACGTTTGGAGGGAAATGGTGGAGAGAAAACTCATATTACCCAGCATTCGATCAGCATTCAAACGCATCATCTACGCACAAATCTCCTGACGTGAAAAGAGTCTCAAACCCCCCTTGCAGTTTTAACTCTGATCTGTGGTCTTGTCTGTGTGTGTCAGGCGATTGGTGCATACATATTTGAGGATTGTATGCGTAACAGCCATTTTGAATTCATAGTTAGTCTTAAGCTGGTGCATGCGTGCATAAATTTTATTTCGTACTTGTAAGTTTTTGATATTTGTGTGTATATATGATTACACAACTGTAAGTATAAAAAGTTACGCACAAAATATTTTTATGGGTTACAAATCAAGTATTACGCACACACAAATCCAAAGTTACACACAAAGAGGCAGACACAAGTTACAAATCAAGTATTACGCACACACAAAAGATATGATACTATTTTCTCTCCATAAGAACGGTAGTAAATTCATTCTGGAAGGTAGGGGACTTTTTCTTTTCCTATTTGTGATTACTCTGTGCAAACTAATTATCTTACATTGTCTAGTAAGAAAAGAGAAAAGTCACTTACACAACGATGCACCTTGTGTTGCTCCACGTAACTTCCTCATAGTCCCGTTTGTCCAACAGCCGACTGAAGAATGTGCAAACTCCTCTTTTTTCCGGAAACAGACAGCTAACTTCTCGTTTTTTCTGCAAAAGCAGACCGCAAACTCCTCCGTTTCCTGCAGGAGACCGAAGAACGTCGACTCGCAAACTGCCTTTTCTGGAAACAGTTTTGCTATTACTGCACTCCACTGTGTAAACTGCGGGAGGATATGTCTCGACCGCCCACAACGTGATGACATTATCCAGTTGGCTGGCTGGGCACGTGCTGCTGAAAACTCAAGATGAGATCACTAGCAAAATACACTACTAAATATATAAATACCACAAAGACATGTTTGTCATCACTATACAATTCAGTATATATATATTTATAAATGTACTTACCCGCTGTTTTGTTTTAAAACCTCATAATGGCTGTTTTACTGGATATTTTACAAGCAGGTGGAAGAAAAAGTAGTTCCTTGCCAAGTTCCACTGAGACTTGGTGGTAGAATATTATCTGTACAAGTGTAAATATGATATATAGGCCTTGTTAAAAACTTAAAACAATACTCTTAATAAGAAGAAGTATATGATGTATTAAAATAACATTTGTGTGAATGGTAAAGGCAGGCTTACTATTGAGATCCTGATTCTCTTTATTCTTTATCATTTATCTCTATCTTTATATACTATGATGCTAATTTCATCGCTAATCACAATATGCTAGCTAGCATTAGTATGCTAAAATTCTAGAATCTTAGATAATTATTATTATGCTGCATTCACACCAACCCCATACGTCAGCGTCAGTTGCGGCAAGATTACATGTAAAGTCTATGGTCAAGTACGTCAGAGGTCCGTCAAAGGCTCTGCGGTGCGTTGTGTACGTTGGCTCTGTCAACTTTACTTGTGTTTCATACGTCAAAGCAAGCAACGCAGAACTTTTGACAGACCCAACGCAGTTGGCGCAGTACAGCAACCAATTTGAGCGTCTCACTGTAGTTATGTCACTATACACGTTTCTTGAAAGAAGCGCGGGTCCAGTGAAAACATTTTCAACAAACGCAGATTTCAAAAATCAGAAATAACACTTACCGAAGTCAGATGGACAGGCGCTCCTAAGGAGGAATAGAGCACCTGTAGTTGGTGTCCTGGTAGGAGATTTAAGCTCTGATGCAGCCCAGGAGGTCGTAAAATTAGGTGCGCGGGATAGACAGAAGTAGCGCTGAAAGCGAACCTCATCCATAAGCAGCTCCTGGAGCAAATGGTTAAACTCCCCAAACTCAGGACAGATCTGAAGAAAGAGCGCTGATGCACCCGATGTTGACGTTTTCCAGCTTTATCTAGCAAATAAAGCCAAGCTACTTTCTAGTTACGATCCACCATAGTTCAGATTGTACGGCAACAGAGGAAGCCCCGGCCATGCACTCCATTTTGCTCAGAAGCAAACGTTGGAACCCAAAAAGTACATGCGTCAAACTTCATCCGTTGAATGCATTGCCTGACGCAGACCAACTGTGCGGGTGAATGCACGATTACTCCTCTTTTGATAATGATCACTAGTGTAAAAAGGCAACATGCTACCTAGCATTACTGTTAACATGCTAACATTTCAACAACTTTCCAGCACTCCCCGAAGCTTGCTATTCCTGAGAAGTTAGCCGGGAGTGATGCAATGACCTCGTTTAATAAGGCAGGGGTGCTTGTAAGTTTCAGAGGACCCTGAGATCCAAATTTTAAAAAATGCCTGCGACTAGGAAGTAAATTTGTTGTCTTTGTTTTAGTTCTAATATCAGTTCAGTTTCATCTCTGTTTGCTATTTAAGTAGCAACAAGTAGTGGTTTATTGTTGTTATCAATAGCTATGTTATTTCTGTCAGGAAGTCATCGGGCTCAACCTAGATCAGCCGTGCCTGATGACCTCCTTACCATTCATTGGGTGGATCCTTTTCTCCTCACAGTACAAAGCACCTCTCCAATCACCTCACATCGCTCATGAATACATCGTCTTTGCCTTGACGTAGAGCTCTGGTTTGGCTTCCACTGGATCCAAGCCTTTATCTAAACCATACGCTACGGACTCACGGTTCAGGGTTCCCAGCCTCAGACTCTCTGTTTCCAGCGCACCAAGCGCAACCCACTCCGCGGGTCTTCCTCTGATCACCTCCTGTCTCCAGCAGTCTTCCACCGTCTGTGTCTGGAACGCGCAGCTTTTCACGAGAGGCTGCTCCCATCCATCTGCAGCCTGACAGGATGACAGAGCCCGAAAAAGGCGTTTCAGCAGAGGTGGAGACACTCCGTGCTGAAGTTGCTCATCTCCGCGGCAAGGTTGAGCAACTCACCTCGAGACTGGAGACCATATCTGATGCCCACATCAGACTGGCCGGGCTGGTCCACACGCTCCAGCAACGCTCCACTTCTACCACCGAGCCTCGAATCTGCCTTCCCGAGAAGTGGAACGGATCCAACGGTAAACCAGATGTCTGCAAAGACTACCCCCTGTTCGTGGCGGAGCTGCGGAAGACCTTCGTTCCCCCCAGCAGCAAGACCGGCACAGTGAGTCAGCTCCTCCATCTACGCCAGCGTAACCAGCCGGTACACCTTTATGCGGCCGAGTTTCGCACGCTGGCCGTCAAGCTGTCGTGGGGAGATGACTTTGATGCTTTGAGATCCGTCTTCATGGAGGGTCTGGCCAACTATATCAGGGATGAAATGGTCGGCAGGGAGGCAGCATGGCTGTGGAGATTGACCGCCGGGTAATGAGCCGCCCCAGGACCCGCTCTCCGGCGCGCTGCATCACCTCGTATCCCTCCGCCACATTCGGCCCCACCCCCGCCCGGACCTGCTAGGAGGAGCAAGAGGAGCCCATGCAGCTTGGTCACTTCCCGCCTGAAAAAAAGGAGCGCCGGTACCGAGAGGGATTGTGTGCGTATTGTGGGTCATCCAAGCACCGCCTCCGACAGTGTACACTCAGGCTGGGAAAAGACCAAGCCAGGTGAAAGATGGATGGGTTTCGCCTGGTCCTAACCCACCTAATAGGTTCCTCCTCTCCGTCCAACTAGTTCGCCGGGACCCAACAAAGACCTATGCCGCCCTTTTAGACACCGGAGCTGCAGACAACTTTATTTCTGTTCATCTGGCCAGGAGTCTCCAGCTTCCTCTCGAGCAGCTACGCTGCCCCATACCTGTAACCTCCGTTGATGGACGTCCGCTGCAGCCCTACCCCATTCGAAGACGAACTGCGGAGGTCCGGATGTGGGTTGGGGATCATGCTGAACTCATCAGCTTCCTTGTTATCACCTCCACCGCGACTCCTCTCATTCTGGGGTATCCATGGTTCCGCTCTCACGATCCTCACATCTCTTGGTCCACCCAACAGATTCTCCGGTGGGGACCTAACTGTCCAGTACGCTCTCTCCGCCCACCGTCGGTCGAGGTACCGCAGGTAGCCCAAGTTCCAGCCTTCGAGGAGATTCCTCAACCCTACAGAGACCTGGGTGAGGTCTTCAGCAGACGCCTGGCCGCCAGTCTACCACCCCACAGGCCCTACGACATGACTATCAACCTACTACCTGGGGCGGCGCCCCCACACGGTCGCCAGTTTCCTCTCTCCTCGGAGGAGACAAGGCAGATGGAGGCTTACATCGCTGAGGCGCTAGACCAGGGGTTCATCCGACCATCTACCTCTCCAGCATCGGCGGGGTTCTTTGTCAAGAAGAAAGATGGGACGCTCCGTCCCTGCATTGACTAATGTGGTTTAAATAAAGTGACTATTAAAGATCGTCACCCACTACCATTGATGAGTACTGTTCTTGATTCCCTCTCTCGTGCCTCCTTTTTCACTCGTCTCGACCTGCGGAATGCCTACAACTTGGTCCGCATACGCGAAGGAGATGAGTAGAAGACCGCTGAACGACGTCCTCAGGGACATGCTTGGACGATGGGTGTTCGTGTACCTAGACGACATCCTTATCTATTCTGCGTCTGAACCGGATCATGTCCGTCACGTCCGGGCTGTCCTTGAACGCCTCCTTCAGAATGACCTCTTCTGTAAACTGGAGAAGTGTGCGTTTCATGAACGCTCCACTACCTTCCTCGGCTATGTTATCTCAGCAAAGGGAACCGATATGGACCCCCAGAAGGTGTCTGCTGTGACCTCCTGGCCACCTCCCTCCACCCTTAAACAGCTACAGTCTTTCCTCGGCTTTGCCAATTTTTATCGGCGGTTCATCCGAAATTTCAGCACCGTAGTAGCCCCCAAAGCCTGCTCTCAGGCCACGCCCCTTCCGATTACCCCCAGAGGCTGAACGGGCATTTAACTGGCTCATCAGACTCTTCACCTCGGCTCCGATCTTGCTTCACCCGGACCCTACCAAGACATTCACCGTAGAGGTGGCTGCTTCTGAAGTCGGCGCTGGAGCAGTCCTATCTCAGCAGGGTCCAGATCAGAAGCTCCACCCCTGTTGCTACTTCTCCCGCAAGTTCTTCCCGACACAGCAACGTTACGGGGTTGGCGACCGGGAACTGCTGGCTGTCAAATGGGCTCTAGAAGAATGCCGTCAGTGGCTTATGGGTACGCCGGAGCCATTCCTGATCTGGACTGATCACCAGAATCTGATTCACATCAGGAATGCAAAGCAATTGAACCCTCGTCAGGCCCGTTGGGCTCATCTCTTTGAACATTACAACTTTCACATCTCCTACCGACCTGGCTCCAAGAATGGGAAAGCTGATGCTCTCGCTCGCCATCATTCCCAAGACCCCACTCCACACCAACCCGCTCCAATCGTCCCTTCACACCATATCGTGGGCTCTCTCAGATGGCCGTTGGAGGACTCTATCCATTCGGCGTTGGCTAATGAGCCAGCCCCCCCGGAGACTCCGCTGAACCGGCTCTACGTCCCCACCATTTGCCAAAGGGAGGCTCTGCTGTGGGGTCACTCGTCGTCAGTTGCCGGTCATGCCGGTGCTGCCAGGACGCTCAAGTTTCTCCGCCGCGCCCTGTGGTGGCCCTCCATGGTGAAGGATGTCAACAGCTTTGTCAGTGCCTGTTCCACCTGCGCCAGGGCCAAGACCTCTACTCAGCCACGGACCAGCCTGCTTCGTCCCCTCCCGGTCCCAGCGCGACCATGGTCGCACATTGGGGTCGACCTTATCACCGGACTGCCCCCGCAGAAGGTATGACTACTATCGCCACCTTTGTCGACCGGTTCTCTAAATCTGTTCATTTGGTCGCACTGCCAGGCTTACCCTCTGCGAAGGAGACTGCGGAACTGGTCCTTCAGCAGGTTGTACGTCTCCACGGCTTCCCCCAGGACATCGTTTCCGACAGAGGACCCCAGTTTACCGCCAGATTCTGGAAGGCTTTCTCTCGCCTCATCGGGGCAACTGCAAGTCTCTCTTCCGGCTACCATCCAGAGACCAACGGCCAGACAGAGAGAGCTAATCAGCTGGTGGGTCGTTATCTTCGCTGCTTTGCCTCCTCTCAGGCTACCTCCTGGCTGCGAACCCTGCTCTGGGCCGCGCTTTCTCTCAACCTCCAGGTTTCCTCGGCCACCAAGCTTTCCCCCTTCGAGGTTTGCAATGGCTACCAACCCCCCATGTTCTCCCACCAGGAACCGGAGGTGGAGGTACCAGCAGCCCAACTGCTGATCCGCCGAGCCAAGGCTGCTTGGCTCCAGGCTCGGTCGTCTATAAAACGGGCCAATGCCGGTTACATGGCTCAACACCGCCGGCGCCATCAGCCTGGTCCCACGTTGCAGCCAGGGGACCTGGTTTGGCTCTCTACCCGCTACCTCAAGCTTCCTGCCGAGTCCCAGAAACTGGCTCCCGCTTCATCAGGCCTTATCCGATCATTCGCCGCATCAACCCTGTCACTTATCGTCTGCGCCTTCCGACATCCCTGAAGGTCCATCCAGTGTTCCACTGTTCCCTTCTCAAACCACATGTCGTTTCACCTCTATCCCCCCCTGAGCCTCGCCCACCCCCCCTCGCTTAATCGACGGAGGTCCAGCCTATACGGTCCGGCGGATCCTGGATTCCCGGGCTCGAGGTAGAGGTTTCCAATACCTCGCTGACTGGCAAGGCTATGGTCCAGAAGAACGTTCCTGGATCCCATCCCGTCACGTTCTGCAGTTCACCCTGGTCACAGACTTTCACCGCCTCCATCCGGATCGACCGGGCCCTTCAGGAGCCGGGCCTAGAGGGGGGGGGGGGGGGGGGCTCTGTCAGGAGGTCATCGGGCTCAACCTAGATAAGCCGTGCCTGATGAAGTCTTTACCATTCATTGGGTGGATCCTTTTCTCCTCTCGGTGTACTCACCTCACATCGCTCTGTCATCGTCTTTGCCTTGACGTAGAGCTCTCGTTTGGCTTCCACTGGATCCAAGCCTTTATCTAAACCATACGCTCCGGACTCATGGTTCAGGGTTCCCAGCCTCAGACTCTCTGTTTCCAGCCCACCCAGCGCAACCCACTCCGCGGGTCTTCCTCTGATCACCTCCTGTCTCCAGCAGTCTTCCACCGTCTGCGTCTGGAACGCGCAGCTTTTCACGAGAGGCTGCTCCCGTCCATCTGCAGCCTGACAGTTTCTACCAATAGTGTGTACAGACTGAAAGCATGTAAAGCTACTAGTGCTGCCGGTTTCAATGTAAAGTGTAGTATCATGTGTGATGGTTGTGCCAGGCTAACCAAGAAAATCCAGGAACTGGAGCAGATGATCACCAATTTACACCTGATCCTGGATCACGAGCGCGACGTGGACATCATCTTTGGCCGAACTTTCGCTGCTGCCACCAGCGCCCAGCTGGCCGACACAATCCCCTGCCAGCCCGGTGAAGCTGCGGAGGGGGAATCCATCGCTGGGTCTCCAGGCGGACTCGGACAGACGAACTCCGGCGGAGGTACAACATCTACGGCAGAGGAGGAGTGCTGGATCCAGCAGGGGGCTAAGCCAAAAGCCCCCCTCAGCTCCACTCCGGTGCCCCAGGGTGCGTGGTCGACGGTCGGGCCTGGTCGCAGTGGGGGCGCCCGGAGCGGCTTTCACCGTTCTCCTCCACCCGGCCTTCCGCTGTCGAACCGCTTCGGTGCCCTGGGGGACGACTTCCCTCCTCTGACCGTCCCTCCGACCGCGCCGAAGACCAGCAGCTCCGCAGGACCGCCGCCCATCCCCTCCCAGCAGCCAGAGCAGCAGTCAGACTCCGGTATCCACCCACGTCGCGCCAGACCCAGGACTACAGCCGGGACCCGCCGAGGAGTGCTTCACTACACCCCGAATCCACGGAACGAGCCCTCGGCGCCCTCTAAACACCGCTGCAGTCCTGTGGAAGCCAAGCTGCCCAACATCCAGCAGGTCCTGGATAACGAGAGGTCTTCTGCCCAGCAGCCAGCACACCATCCACCCAGCACTCTCATCATTGGAGATTCTATTATCCGGCATGTTAGGATGAGAGGAGCTGTCACCCTTTGTTTTCCTGGAGCTACAGTAAAGGATATATCTGAACAGATTCTGGACTCCATCCAACGTTTCCCTACTGTGAGTAAAGTTATAATTCATGCTGGAACCAATGACATCCGTAAACAGCAGTCTGAGCTTTTAAAGCAGGATTTTATTCATCTTTTTAATCTTTTAAAAGACAAGCCCCTATCTGTTTTTATTTATGGCCCCACTCCCACCATCAACAGAGGAATAAATCGCTTCGGATCGACCGGGCCCTTCAGGAGCCGGGCCTAGAGGGGGGGGGGGGGGGGGGGGGGGGCTCTGTCAGGAGGTCATCGGGCTCAACCTAGATAAGCCGTGCCTGATGAAGTCTTTACCATTCATTGGGTGGATCCTTTTCTCCTCGCGGTGTACTCACCTCACATCGCTCTGTCATCGTCTTTGCCTTGACGTAGAGCTCTCGTTTGGCTTCCACTGGATCCAAGCCTTTATCTAAACCATACGCTCCGGACTCATGGTTCAGGGTTCCCAGCCTCAGACTCTCTGTTTCCAGCCCACCCAGCGCAACCCACTCCGCGGGTCTTCCTCTGATCACCTCCTGTCTCCAGCAGTCTTCCACCGTCTGCGTCTGGAACGCGCAGCTTTTCACGAGAGGCTGCTCCCGTCCATCTGCAGCCTGACAGTTTCTACCAATAGTGTGTAATAAGGTAGAGACTTCTGCTTTGGCATGAACGAAGAGAAATGATAAATCTCGCTCACACTTCAAGAATTTTTCCGATACCTTGTACGGTTTTCGAATGGGAACGATTTGTTCGGCGCACTTTTTTATGAAAAAGTCTAAATCTAAGCTCTTAATCATCTTAAGTGTTTGCACCTGCTGCAATTTTCACTCACACTTGTTGCTGGGGAAACGGAGCACCTTTGATCAGAGTTCACTAAAGTTCATTCCACAGTATATACACATTGAAGGCCTATTAAACCCCACTTAAACACAGGTTATGCTATGCAGTACTATAGAGAGAAGTACTACAAACAAGTCCATGTGTCAGTCCATCTGTCTTTGTCTTTCTGACCATGTCTTTGTCTTTCTCAGTCCCCCTGTCTGCCTGTACCATTTCATCTGTGAATAAGATAGAGAGTTGTGCTTTGAAATAATTGAACACAAAGGATAAATATCGCTAACACTCCAATAATTTTCCTGATAGCTGCTATAGTTTTCGAATGGGAAAGGTTCGTTCGCAGCTGTTTAACACTCTGAACATGGAGAGGAGACAACAGAGCCTAAAACTCAATGCTATATGTATGTTTGGATGGTGTAGTGGTTAAGGAAGAGGGTTTGCATCCCAGAGGTACTGGGTTCAAATCCAGGAGCGAGCAGCAAATAATTTTTCTTTGCTGAAAGCTGAACTGGGAGACGAGACAACAGATCATATGGCCTAAAACTCAATGCTGTATAACTGATGTTGTAGTGTAACTGTTAAGGAACAGGAATACAATGCAAGAGGTAGTGGGTTCGAATCCCAGGGGGATCAAAAATTTTTTTTTTTCTTGTTTGAAAGCTGGAACCAAAATCCCTATGTTATACACAGTACTACATTGCACTTGTATGCATTTTAGTTGATTTCAGCTTTTTCAGTATATTTTCATACTAATCCTATTAATAGTAATGCCAACACGTTAGCTAGCATTAGCATGCTAGTTAGCATTAGCATGCTAGCTGTTGTTAGCATTTTAGCTAATTTTAGCTTTTTGACTATATTTTTGTACTGAATGGGATTATAGTAATGCCAACATGTTAGCTAGCATTACCATGCTAGTTAGCATTAGCATGCTAGCTCTTGTTAGCATTTTAGCTAATTTTAGCTTTTTGACTATATTTTGGTACTGAATGGGTTTATAGTAATGCCAACATGTTAGCTAGCATTAGCATGCTAGTTAGCATTAGCATGCTAGGTGTTTTTAGCATTTTAGCTAATTTTAGCTTTTTCAAGATATTTTGGTACTGAATGGGTTTATAGTAATTCCAACATGTTAGCTAGCATTAGCATGCTAGTTAGCATTAGCATGCTAACTGTTCAGCATGCACACCGTGGCCGTCCCTTCTCTAAATTTCCTGAAATTTTCTAGTTATACCAGTAAATCTTCAAAAATAGGTGATTTTCATGTTTTTTGACTCCTATTCCCATTCATTTCCTATGGGGATTTTGGGCTTCTTTTTGCGTGGTTTTTCGCTAATTACGTCGCCATGGTAACTCCAATCGCCAATAAAAGTAATAGCACACATCACGCGATCGAGCTGGTCGTTTTGATGTATATATTGTGGGGGTGCACGCTACGGTACGACCCGCATTAAGGGTGGCGGAAGAATAATAAATAAACTAGAAAATTTCAGGAAATTTAGAGAAGGGACGGCCACGGTGTGCATGCTAATGCTAACTAGCATGCTAATGCTAATGTTAGCTAACATTTTGGCATTACTATAAACCCATTCAGTACCAAAATATAGTCAAAAAGCTCAAATTAGCTAAAATGCTAACAACAGCTAGCATGCTAATGCTAACTAGCATGCTAATGCTAGCTAACATGTTGGCAATACTATAAACCCAGTCAGTAAAAAAATATAGTCAAAAAGCTAAAATTAGCTAAAATGCTAACAACAGCTAGCATGCTAATGCTAACTATCATGCTAATGCTAGCTAACATGTTGGCATTACTATAATCCCATTCAGTACAAAAATATAGCCAAAAAGCTAAAATAAGCTAAAATTCTAACAACAGCTAGCATGATAATGCTAACTAGCATGCTAATGCTAGCTAACATGTTGTCATTAGTATTAGTAGGATTAGTATGAAAATATACTGGAAAAGCTGAAATCAACTAAAATGCATACAAGTGCAATGTAGTACTGTGTATAACATAGGGATTTTGTTCCAGCTTTCAAACAAGAAAAAAAAAAATCTGCTCCCCCTGGGATTCAAACCCACTACCTCTTGCATTGTATTCCTGTTCCTTCACAGTTACACTACAACATCAGTTATACAGCATTGAGTTTTAGGCCATATGATCTCTTGTCTCGTCTCCCAGTTCAGCTTTCAGCAAAGAAAAATTATTTGCTGCTCACTCCTGGATTTGAACCCAGTACCTCTGGGATGCAAACCCTCTTCCTTAACCACTACGCCATCCGAACATACATACAACATTGAGTTTTAGGCATAAGTTCTCTTGTCTCCTCTCCTATGTCAGAGTGTTAAACAGCTGCGAACGAACCTTTCCCATTCGAAAACTATAGCAGCTATCAGGAAAATTATTGGAGTGTTAGCGATATTTATCCTTTGTGTTCAATTATTTCAAAGCACAACTCTCTATCTTATTCACAGATGATATGGTACAGGCAGACAGGGGGACTGAGAAAGACACAGACATGGTCAGAAAGACAAAGACAGATGGACTGACACATGGACTTGTTTGTAGTACTTCTCTCTATAGTACTGCATAGTATAACCTGTGTTTAAGTGGGGTTTAATAGGCCTTCAATGTGTATATACTGTGGAATGAACTTTAGTGAACTCTGATCAAAGGTGCTCCGTTTCCCCAGCAACAAGTGTGAGTGAAAATTGCAGCAGGTGCAAACACTTAAGATGATTAAGAGCTTAGATTTAGACTTTTTCATAAAAAAGTGCGCCGAACAAATCGTTCCCATTCGAAAACCGTACAAGGTATCGGAAAAATTCTTGAAGTGTGAGCGAGATTTATCATTTCTCTTCGTTCATGCCAAAGCAGAAGTCTGTACCTTATTCACAGTCCGAGAGGGAACGAGAGAAAAATGACTAAGAACATCTCTCTGGCTGAGATCATCCTGAGCAGCCACAATGATAACTTATAGGAGAAAAGCCCTAAAACTGGGTTCCACTTTGAGCGATCTAGAGCTCGCTGAGAGAAAACCGTGCGACATAGGGAAATTTTGAAATGATCCTGAGAATCACAAAGGGCGGCTCTATTTCATGACCGAAAATCATGTCACTAGTGCAAAATATGTGGCCGTGACGTCGATTTAATTTTGATGTAGGACCTTCCAAAAGTTCCATCACTCCTACACTACTGCTTACGAACTGCTCCACTCTAAACATGTCGATTTGGGGCAAAACTGTTGGGGCGAACAAAGTCAAATTGTGACAAAACCGAAACACTATCTACAAGCGTCCTTCAATGCTGAACACAGCCCGGACGTGGCTTACAATCTTGATTTCACGAATGGTGTAGCCTAGTTATTGTATAGTCATACTCCGTAAATCTCAAAAATAGGTGGATTTTTATGATTTTGGCCGTTTTTCCATTCATTTCCTATGGGGATTTTGGGCATTTTTTGGCGTGGTTTTTCGCTTATTACGTCGCCATGGTAACTCCAATCGCCAATAAAAGTAATAGCACACATCACGCGATCGAGCCGGTCGTTTTGATGTATATATTGTGCGGGTGCACGCTACGGTACGAGCCGCATTAAGGGTGGCGGAAGAATAATAAATAAATAATAAGAGTCCGTTTAGGAGTGAAGAATAATAAGGGACTGCCCATGCAATTGCATGGAGGCAGTGCAATACATTGCTTTGCAATGGATTTGCACTGCCTCCATGCATTGCATTGGCACGTCCCTTAACTACAAATTTCAGGAAATTTAGAGAAGGACGGCCACGGTGTGCATGCTAATGTAGCTAACGATGTTTGGCATTGCACTAGTTCAAACCCATTCAGTACGCAAAATATAGTCAAAAAGCTAAAATTATCTAAAATTCAAACAACATCTAGCCATGCTAAAGCTAACTAGCATGCTAATTGCTAGCTAACATGTTGGCATTACTATAATCCCATTCAGTACAAAAATATAGTCACAAAGCTAAAATTAGCTAAAATGCTAACAACAGCTAGCATGCTAATGCTAACTAGCATGCTAATGCTAGCTAACATGTTGGCATTACTATAATCCCATTCAGTACAAAAATATAGTCAAAAAGCTAAAATTAGCTAAAATGCTAACAACAGCTAGCATGCTAAAGCTAACTAGCATGCTAATGCTAGCTAACATGTTGGCATTACTATAAACCCATTCAGTAACCAAAATATAGTTGAAACGCTAATTTCCTTTCTGTTTTACGACAACACTAGCATGGCTAAGAAAAAAAACATGCTTATTGGCTAGCTAACATGTTGGTGCATTACTATAAACCCATTCAGTACCAAAATATAGTCAAAAAGCTAAAATTAGCTAAATTGCTAACAACAGCTAGCATGCTAATGCTAACTAGCATGCTAATGCTAGCTAACATGTTGGCATTACTATAATCCCATTCAGTACAAAAATATAGTCAAAAAGCTAAAATTAGCTAAAATGCTAGCAACAGCTAGCATGGTAATGCTAACTAGCATGCTAATGCTAGCTAACCTGTTGGCATTACTATTAATAGGATTAGTATGAAAATATACAGTTTCAAAATGCCTGACAGGAACATACATAGAAATGAATGTGGGTTCTGAAGCATTATGGGATATGGAGTTGTTCTGGAAGCCACACATGCTGAGTCATAGACAGACACACAGAGAGAGATGCAAAGAAAGGAATGCAGATGAAAGGGTAGAGACAGACAGGGGGACTGAGACAGACTGAAAAAGAAAGACAGACAAGGACAAAGACAGAGACACTGTCAGAGAGACAAAGACAGATGGACATGACACATTTAATAGGCCTTCAAAGTATATAAAGAGGGTTGACCTTTGGTGACCTCTTATCACAGGTGGCACACATGCTGAATCATAGACAAACACAGAGATTAGTCTGATCTAATGGTCAGTTTCAATATGCCTGGCAGGAACATACATAGAAATGAATGTGGGTTCTGAAGCATTATGGGATATGGAGTTAGTTGTTCTGGATGCCACACATGCTGAATCAAAGACAGACACAGAGAGGATATAGCAAAGAAAGGAATCAGTATGTAAGGGTAGAGACAGACAGGAGGACTGAGACAGACTGGGTAAGACAGACAGACATGGTCAGAAAGACAAAGACAGATGGACTGACACATGGACCGTTTTGTAGTATCTCTCTCTATAGAACTACACAGCATCAACTGTGTATGAGTGGGCTTTAATAGGCCTTCAATGTATATACTGAGGGTTGACCTTTGGTGACCTCTTATCACAGGTGCCACACAGCTGATTCATAGACAGACACAGAGATTAGTCTGATCTAATGGTCAGTTTCAAAATGCCTGGCAGGAACATACATAGAAATGAATGTGGGTTCTGAAGCATTATGGGATATGGAGTTGTTCTGGAAGCCACACATGCTGAATCATAGACAGACAGACAGAGAGAGATGTAAAGAAAGGAATGCAGATGAAAGGGTAGAGACAGACAGGAGGACTGAGACAGACTGAGTAAGACAGACAGACATGGTCAGAAAGACAAAGACAGATGGACTGACACATGGACCCTTTTGTAGTATCTCTTTCTATAGAACTACACAGCATTAACTGTGTGTGAGTGGGCTTTAACAGGCCTTCAATGTGTATAGACTATGGGATGAACTTTAGTGACCTCTGATCAAAGGTGCTCCGTTTCCCCAGCAACAAGTGTGAGTGAAAACTACAGCAGGTACAAACAGTTTCGATAATTAACAGCTTAGATTTCAACTTTTTTCTCAAAAAGTGCTCCGAACAAATCGTTCCCATTCGATAACCGTACAAGGTATCGGAAAAATTCTTGAAGTGTGAGCGAGATTTATCATTTTTCTTCGTTCGTGCCAAAGCAGAAGTCTCTACCTTGTTCCCAGTCCGAGAGGGAACGAGTGAAAGACGACTAAGATCATCTGTCTGTTGGAGAAACTCATGAGGAGTTACAATGATAACGTATAGGAGCAAAGTCCTCAAACTGGGTTCCACTTTGAGCGATCTAGAGCTCGCTGAGAGAAAACCGTGCGAGATAGGAAAATTTTGAAACTATCCTGAGAATCACAAAGGGCGGCTCTATTTCATGACCGAAAATCATGTCACTCGTGCGAAATATGTGACCGTGACGTCGAGTTAAATTTTTATGAGGACCTTCCAAAAGTTCATCACTCCACACTCTGCTTAACGAGCTGCTCCACTCTAAAAATGTCGATTTGGGGCAAACTTTGGGTCGAACAAAGTCAAATTGTGACAAAACCGTAACAGCTATCGACATGCGGTCTTCAATGCTGAACACAGCACGGACTTGGCTACAATCTGGATTTCGAATGGTGTTGCTAGGTTATTGTATGGTGACACAGTAAATCTTCAAAAATAGGTGAAATATTTTCATGATTTTGTCCGTTTTTCCATTTCATTTCCAGATGGGTGTTTTTGGGGGTGGTTCCTTCTCTAATTACTCGCCATGGTAACTCCCAATCGCCAATAAAATGTAATAGCACACCACACGACGATCCAGCCGTTCGTTTTTGATTTAAATCTTGTGGGGGTGCATCGCTACGTACGCCCGCAATAACGGTGAAATAATAAAGAGTTCCGTTTAGGAAGGTGAAAAGTAATAAGGACTGCCCATTCAATTTGCATGTAGGCAGTGCAATAACATTGCTTTGCATGGATTTGCAAATGCCTCCATGCATTGCATTGGGCCGTCCCTTAACTAGAAAATTTCAGGAAATTTAGAGAAGGGACGGCCACGGTGTGCATGCTAATGCTAACTAGCATGCTAATGCTAATGTTAGCTAACATGTTTGCATTACTATAAACCCATTCAGTACCAAAATATAGTCAAAAAAGCTAAAATTAGCTAAAATGCTAACAACAGCTACCATGCTAATGCTAACTAGCATGCTAATGCTAGCTAACATGTTGGCATTACTATAATCCCATTCAGTACAAAAATATAGTCAAAAAGCTAAAATTAGCTAAAATGCTAGCAACAGCTCGCATGGTAATGCTAACTAGCATGCTAATGCTAGCTAAGATGTTGGCATTAGTATTAATAGGATTAGTATGAAAATATACTGAAAAAGCTGAAATCAACTAAAATGCATACAAGTGCAATGTAGTACTGTGTATAACATAGGGATTTTGGTTCCAGGTTTCAAACAAGAAAAAAAAAAATTTTGCTCCCCCTGGGATTCGAACCCACTACCTCTTGCATTGTATTCCTGTTCCTTCACAGTTACACTACAACATCAGTTATACAGCATTGAGTTTTAGGCCATATGATCTGTTGTCTCGTCTCCCAGTTCAGCTTTCAGCAAAGAAAACTCATTTGCTGCTCGCTCCTGGATTTGAACCCAGTACCTCTGGTATGCAAACCCTCTTCCTTAACCACTACACCATCCGAACATACATACAACATTGAGTTTTAGGCCATATCATCTGTTGTCTCCTCTCCATGTTCAGAGTGTTAAATAGCTGCGAACGAACCTTTCCCATTCGAAAACTATAGCAGCTATCAGGAAAATTATTGGAGTGTTAGCGATATTTATCCTTTGTGTTCAATTATTTCAAAGCACAACTCTCTATCTTATTCACAGATGAAATGGTACAAGCAGACAGGGGGACTGAGAAAGACAGAGACATGGTCAGAAAGACAAAGACAGATGGACTGACACATGGACTTGTTTGTAGTACTTCTCTCTATAGTACTGCATAGCATAACCTGTGTTTAAGTGGGGTTTAATAGGCCTTCAATGTGTATATACTGTGGAATGAACTTTAGTGACCTCTGATCAAAGGTGCTCCGTTTCCCCAGCAACAAGTGTGAGTGAAAACTGCAGCAGCTGCAGACACTTTAGAATGATTAACAGCTTAGATTTAGACTTTTTCATTCAAAAGTGCGCCGAACAAATCGTTCCCATTCAAAAACCGTACAAGGTATCGGAAAAATTCTTGAAGTGTGAGCGAGATGTATCATTTGTCTTCGTTCATGCCAAAGCAGAAGTCTCTACCTTATTCACAGTCCGAGAGGGAACGAGAGAAAAATGACTAAGAACAACTCTCTGGCTGAGATCATCCTGACCAGCCACAATGATAAACTATAGGACAAAAGCCCTAAAACTGGGTTCCACTTTGAGCGATCTAGAGCTCGCTGAGAGAAAACCGTGCGATATAGGGAAATTTTGAAATGCTCCTGAGAATCACAAAGGGCGGCTCTATTTCATGACCGAAAATCATGTCACTGGTGCGAAATATGTGGCCGTGACGTCGAGTTAAATTTTGATGAGGACCTTCCAAAAGTTCATCACTCCACACTCTGCTTAACGAGCTGCTCCACTCTAAAAATCATCATTTGGGAAAACTTTGGGTCGAACAAAGTCAGATTGCGACAAAACCGTAACAGCTATCGACATGCGGTCTGCAATGCTGAACACAGCACGGACGTGGCTATAATCTGAATTTTTTAATGGATTTGTTAGGTTATTGTATGGGCTACACTAGTAAATTCTTAAAAGAATAGTGGAGTTTCATGATTTTTGTGGCCGTTTTTCCATTCATTTCCGAAATGGGATTTTGGTGCATTTTTTTGGCGTGGTTTTTCGCTTATTACGTCGCCATGGTAACTCCAATCGCCACTAAAAGTAATAGCTAACATCACGCGATCGAGCCGGTCGTTTTGATGGATATATTGTGGGGATGCACGCTACGGTACGACCCGCATTAACGGTGGCGGAAGAATAATAA